>CM046874.1:391442774-391470966 GCA_025667525.1 Glebionis coronaria
GATGTTTCATGCCTTATATTTGCAAAACAGTCAAAAAACCAATTAAATGACATGCTCAAGAAGTGTAAATAATGTTCAGGACTTCTTTTTTGTGAACCATCACGATCATGATATCAATCATCAGATATATATCTATACATATGCATACATTGACAGTGTGATATGTTTCAGGCAGAAAAATTCGGTGAAGATGATATGTTTGAGGAGTATGGGCTGACAGTGTGGAGGTAAAAATTGACATGTATTAGATATTTTGTTGTATGCTGTAATTTTCGTTGGCTGTATACATCATCCATAACTAAAACAAATACAGTAATTTTTATAGTGAACTTAAAACGTCATCTAAACAGTTGATACATAACAAGCAACAAGGAATGGCCATTAATATGCAACATATGTAAAGTAAACAATTGACAGAACTTTAATATTATATTTTGTATTTTTTTAAACCTATGAGTATGCATAAAAACATATGCATACATGTGACTCTCTCGATGGCCACTGGATTTATAAATTTGACTGCATAATAAGTAAGATAAACTTATTGGCTTATTAGGATGGGAATTAAGACACCTGGCTGTCTCGGGCACCTATTCAAGTCAGGCCAAACTCATGTTGCAGTCGGAGATGCTGGTCACATGTCAGAAACATCTTAAAGGGAAAAAGAATTGATGAAGGCATATACTGACCCTTAGCTTATTTGTATGGACGCTGGAAATCCTCGGGTCACCTTACCTGTGTCTCTTAAAGGGTTCATACCAGTATTTGGATAACGCATCGATGAGTGGTCCACTGGATGACAAAAAATGGTGGCTTTTGATTGCAGTCGTGTAAAACATGTATTCTCATTAAAGAACAAATGATCCTATGAGACGAGCATCGACTACATGTGCTTTGAATTGCGTGGCACACACAGGAAGGCCCTGTAGATGTGTGATGGTCTAGGTAGGCCCGAATATTTACAAATATCACGCTTTCTGTAGAATTTTAGGTTTTTTTGGTTATCGATGTTTGACGCATAATGCTAAATTAACTTTTGCAGGCGAGGAAAGACGACAACCTGCTCTCCTGATGGCTTGCACTAGATGACGTGGTAACTTCAAAAATACATTAATGCATGATTATAATGCTAAACGTGTAATGTATATGTGCAGCTTCATTCATTAAATTTGAGATGGTCTCTTACCCATGAAAAAGTGTAAACTAATTGAAGCAAATGAATGAAGAAAATCAACAACTGAATTGGTTTGGGTTGGTGTCTCAAAAACTGAGTAAAATTGAAGAATTGAACCGCCAAGTAGGGCAGAGGACCAAACTCTTGCACGATCAGAAAAAGGACGAGGTAATTATATTCAATTTTTCTATGATTAGAATTCAGAACGAGGCCAAGGTTGGTCCACTGCCTTCAATGGTCATTCCAGTTATGTAAGGGTCGACTACCATTTATGGTGCAGGAAGGCAGAATTAGAGTACATTAGTCAACAATGTGTACCTGACTTAGCTTGAATACATGGATAATTTGTAGGTGCCACATTAATTCAGATATAAAGCATGCTTATAGAAGAGGGATGACGATGCCATGGTCCCACTACGTTTAGCTGTATATTGCCTGACCTACAGGTATTCTGCCTAAAGTATCGCCTACCTTAACTTTAATATTCTAGAAATTCAACCCGGTGCAACTTATAGAAAAGCCTGAATCCGTATACCTAATCTAATACAAACACCCTAATCCGGCAGATCTGAGCCAATAAAATTATACTTTTGGACCAACAACACTTACTGAATTGTTTGCCTTCAATGGTACTTACAAACATGGCGTCATTTAACATACTTAAACTTATGATCTGTGTCTGCCAAAGTTTTCAAAATCAGCATAACCATCTCTACTTCTAAGAGCTTGATCATCGCCACTACCAAAGGCCTTAGTTCCCTGATAAAATTAATATGCGATTATTGCTAGAAAATCTGATTCAGTAGGCGTCAAGGATGCAACTTTCACATATGGATATTTGATTGCAGTCGTGTAAAACATGTACTCTTTAAAGAACACATGATACTATGAGACGAGCAGCAACTACAAGTGCTTTGAATTGTGTGGCACACACATGAAGGCCCTGCAAATGTGTCATGATCTAGGTAGTACCGAATATTTACAAATATCACGCTTTGTGTAGAATTTTAGGTTTTTTGTTTATCGATGTTTGACGCAAAATGCTAAATTAACTTTTGCAGGGGAGGAAAGACTACAACATGCTCTTCTGAGGCTTGCACTAGATGACGTGGTAATTTCAAAAATAAATTATTGCATGTAAAAGACTGGCTTCTTTTGAGATTATAATGCTAAACGTGTAATGATCTACTTAGTACCGAATATTTACAACTATCACACTTTTGGTTATCGATGTTTGACGCATAATGCTAAATTAACTTTTGCAGGAGAGGAAAGACGACAACCTGTTCTTCTCAGGCTTGCACTAGATGCCGTGATAACTTTAAAAATAAATTAATGCATGTAAACGACTGGCTTCTTTTGAGATTATAATGCTAAACGTGTAATGTATATGTGCAGCTTCATTCATTAAATTTAAGATGGTCTCTTACCCATGAAAAAGGATAAACTAATTGAAGCAAATGAGTGAGGACAATTAACAACTGAATTGGTTTGGCTTGGTGTCTCAAAAACTGAGTAAAATTGAAGAGGTGAACCGCCAAGTCGGGCAGAGGACCAAACTCTTGCATGATCAGAAAAAAGGACGAGGTAATTATATTCAATTTCTCTATGATTAGAATTCATAACGAGGAAAAGTTGGTCCCATGCCTGCAATGGTCATTCCAGTTATGTAAGGATCGACTACCATTTATGCTGCAAGAAGGTAGAACTGGAGTACATAAATCAACAATGTGTACCTGACTTAGCTTGAATACATGGATAATTTATAGGTGCCACATTGATTCGGAGATAAAGCACGCTTATAAAAGAGGGATGACGATACCATGGTCCCACTACGTTTAGTTGTATATTGGAAGACCGAGAGGTGTTCTGCCTAAATTATCGCCTACCTTAACTTTAATATTTTATAAATTCAACCCGGTGCAACTTATAAAAAATCCTAAATCCGTATACCTAATATAATACAAACACCCAAATCCAGAAGATCTGAGGCAATAAAATTATACTTTTAGACCAACAACACTGTTGGAAACTCACTTTATGTGACGACATTTAAGAATTCCCGTTAGTTATCATAGTCACGCACATTTAGACTAGACTAGGTTCGTTGTAAAGTTTAGGTTGTGTGCATGACTATATATACCCCTCCTTAGCTTCCAAGGAGGGGTGTTGATTGTCATTTGTTTTTGTTCAATACATTTTCTCTTTCACTTTCAACCACTCCTCTCTCTCTCTAAGCCATCAATGGCTTCCACCACCATTTACCACCACATTAGACCACCGGATCCATTTTAGCATTTCTACATTTGGCATCAGAGCCACGGTTCTATCCTTGGATCGAGTTCGTATATTCGATTTGGTGGTCTAATTCTTTCTTATATCTCGTTATATTATTTCTGTCCATTTTATCACAAATTTTTTGGTCACGTCATATTTTTGTCCATCTGTCCAAACAGTTGCATGTGTTGGGTCTCAAACTTATTAATTTACTCTCGATTTCATCATATCATGGTCAAAATAATACATATCTGGTTACTGTTTCTGGGTTTCTGTATTTCTTGTTTATGAAAAGGACAAGTTTGCAGATCCATCCTTTTCGGTTCATTCAAAACCCTTTTCAGATTGAACATTCAGATTGGGATTCAGATTGGGTTTCTGATTGGATATTCAGATTAAACATTCAGATTGAACATTCAGATTGGTTATTCAGATGGGGGTGTTTGTTTGATTCCGATGATGACTCAAAAAACAAATATTCCGATTACACCATATGCTTAAACATTCTGATTGGATTGTTTTTTTACATTCCGATGGGACTGTTTTTTTTAAAAACCTTGTGAACCAAAAAAATGTGACTTAAACCAAAATCAACCCAACCGAGTCAACTCGGTAATTACCGAGTTGACTCAGATCACTCACCGAGTCGACCCAAAATTAAATCCAATCCCTTCCTACCTTTTATCACCTCAACACCATAACTAATCCTAATTCCCTTCGTCACCTAACCCATCTATAATCATCTTGAGTCGAACCTAAATCAGAAAAATTAATTTGATCTCAGTTTTTCGTCATGCATGTGTAGATCTATCAAGATCTAACACAAAATCGAAAATACATGCATCATAGATCTGTGAATGGATTACCCATATTTTTTATATACGAAAATTATAGAAGATTCATAACATTGTTTGTTATAATCTTTCTCATTTTCGAGTGTAAAACCAACATCCATCTGTCATTATAATTTTCGAATTAAAGATGCAATAATAAATATGTTATTTTCTATCTTTGATTCGAGTGAAAATCATCACTGAATCACAAATATCAAGGCTCACACCTTTATTAATATACGAATCTTTAAGAACGAATCATAACAAACTTGTTAGATTCAATCTTTGATTCGTTTTAATTAAACAAATGAGACATGCAATCAATTCTTTCACCTACCCGAGACCTTCATTCGAAGATCTTGAAGCCAACTTGGTTTCTCTATCTTCGTGAGTTTCGTATCATCTTAGGATTGAGATTCATTTGTTTAGATGTGAGATTGATTTTTTGGTTGACTGGGGACGGAGGATACGAGATGAAAGATGAAGTGATGTTTGCTAGGACGGATTTAACGAGGATGGTGATATATTTTGTTTGTGTTTTGATGGGAGTTTGTGAGGGGCGGAGAAAACAAGATTGGAGGTGAAGAGAGAAAGTTTGGTGGAGGGCGATGGTTACTAGGTGAAAAGTGGGAGTAGTGAAGAAAAGTGGGCGGATTAAACGAGAGTTGATTTAGGGTTGTGGGGTTATTTAAATCAAAAGCTTGGACCGGGTATTATATTGATACTTGATGGGCCTCATGAAGTTTTTTTTATACACAATCTACCGAGACTTCTAAATGAATTCATATTTGGGCCTTCATTCGTTATCAATGCATGGACTGGATAGGTAATTGTGTTTTGGACGGTTATACCTAAGGTGTAACTAAAATATTGATGCAATAATTTTTGCTCAATTTTTAGTCACTTAGTGGTTATTAGTTCCATATGGCATGATACGGGTTTGCATTATGAGATTGAGCCGGATATTATCAATGTGACGCGACAAAAAGTGACGAGATATTGTGAAGGAGAATGGATGCTCAAACAAACAAGTTCATTTTTTGAATTTGTGGTTTTTTTGTTGCATTTGTGGTTCTTTAATTTATTCTTGACACTGATTGGGTGACGATAAATGTGACGCGACAAAATGACGTGACAATTGTGACAAGAATTTATTTTGACGAGACCAAGAAAAAATGGGCGATTTTTTAGTGGCTTCAGATTTTGTTTGATCGGGTATTAATTACGTGACGTTGAAGACGGATTTTTTCGAAGGCGTGTATTTATTTTATCTTTTAATAGATAACTTGCTCGTGCTTAATCCTAGAATGAAGACTTGGTTATCTGGTTTCCGGGTTCGGGGTGGATGGTTGATGACTCGGATAATTATCACTTCAAGGGGTTACATTGTTGTACTCAGTGTCACGCGCTTAGTCGACGTGGATAATTTCAAGAGGTGTTGTGCTTATAGACTTCTTCAGTGATGCATTGAGTACTTAGAGATTTCTCCACCGTTCTTCATTCAACAATAGTGCAAGCTTAAGTCACAAGATCGAAGGATTTTTATTCAGCTTCACGTTTGATGTATCCGGTTCATTCTTTCAGTGGTCACTTCAAATTGCTTTCATGTGGGATGGTAAAGGTGGCCATGGAGAGTTTATGAGAAGAGATTTTCGATCAACAGCTGATTCTCACCAACTATATAATTCAGCTTATTTATTATTCTCACGAGATTTCAGGTTCATGTGCGTACAATTTATTGATGGTTCCGAGTTTCGAAACCATCAAGGGGGAAGAAAAAGACACATTGAATGCACAACGAGTACACGTGATGAACTTCATACCTTCTTTTGATTTGAAGATATTCCGGGATGACATTTGTCATAGCCGCAGAGAAAATCAGTGTTTTAACTCGTGTCGTTATCAATCTCCAAACGGTACACTACTGATTCGAGGTTTAATTGTTTGATTGTTGCAATTAAACATCATCATTATCCTATATGCATTCCCGGGACTTAATTGACTCTGGTGCATCTCCGGAAGAAGATATGTACATTTCTGGGACTTAATTGACTCTGGTGTTACGATGTCAGCTTCATGAATGGGATAAAGTGTCCACTTCAGTATTTGAGCTTCATAATTGGGATTGATTTACCTTCTTCAACTATGTGGGGGAAGAAGTGTCTTGATTCTTTCTGGTATGCATAACTTGAACTCTCAGGGGGAAGAAAAATTCAGAAGAATTATTCAAGCGTGAGAAGAAAAGTTGTTCATCTACTTGGTGTGCCCCAAACTTTCAATCCCTCTTAGCAACATTATCATGTTATATGATGGGATTTGCTTGTTAGATTCCGTTGTGCGCTTAATCATTCTAAGATTTATTGAAAGCTTTGAAGTTGCTTACGAGGATTGTTGGTTTAGGGGGAAGCTATTTAAAATGCTTCTACATCAAGTTTACGTGGCATGAATTAGGGGGAAGCTAATTCAGAAGCTTCTCCTTAACCAGAAGTGTATGGGTTACTTAGCTCGTGCCGTTACAGTATTTCTTCTTCAATTTACTTTAAAGATGAGTCGTTTTGAAGATGAAGGCCTCAGAAGACATCATCAGCATTAGATGCTTCATGAAAGCTCTTGTTCTTAATTATTTTGTACTTGTTAGGAAGAATATTGTAAGGAATTCTACACGTCGTCCCATGGGGGAAGATTGTTGGAAACTCACTTTATGTGACGAAATTTAAGAATTCCCGTTAGTTATCATAGTCACGCACATTTAGACTAGACTAGGCTCTTTGTAAAGTTTAGGTTGTGTGCGTGACTATATATACCCCTCCTTAGCTTCCAAGGAGGGGTGTTGATTGTCATTTCTTCATTTGGGAATACATTACACTTTCACTCTCAACCTCTCTTCTTTCTCTCTAAGCCATCAATGGCTTCCACCACCATTTACCACCACATTAGACCACCGGATCCATTTTAGCATTTCTACAAACACTTACTGAATTGTTTATCTTCAATGGTACTTACAAAACATGGCGTCATTTAACGTACTTAAACTTATGATCTGTGTCTTCCAAAGTTTTCAAATCCGCATAACCATCTCTACTTCTAAGAGCTTGATCATCGCCACTACAAAAGGCCTTAGTTCCCTGATAAAATTAATATGCGATTATTGTTAGAAAATCTGATTCAGTAGGCATCAAGGATGCAACTTTCATAGATGGATATTTGACAATATCTAGAATGTTGTTACTTTAGGATAAAGGTACCTTTCCAGTGAGAATGATAACTCCTATACTAATATCATCTCTGGCGTCATTGAAAGCACGAATTAGTTCCTTTATTGTATGTGATCGGAATCTATTTCTCCTTTTGGGTCTGTAGGTTTAAAATCAAATCTATTTACAAATTTGACAAGAGAAAAGACTGCAAGAATATTGGAGATTGGGATATGGACGGTTCCTAATCTCATATATTATGGCGGTGCAGCTTCTCGTGTACGTGTCGTTGGTGTAGAACCGAATAGAAAGAAGGAGAAGTGTGCTCAAGCTGCAGCAGAAGCTTCTGCTTTGCATCAAAGAAATTTCAAGTTTATTCAAGTTGTACGTTATGTTCATGATCTTGCTCTTATCCCTAAAAGATTAATAAAGCTAATCTTATTATGTACAACTACTAATTTGAAACGGCATATTTATGCAAGTTAGATAATTTTTTCCTGTAAGTGATGGTTCTATGAATGATACATGTATTACTGAAGCTGATGGTGCAGGAGGTTGTCAATTACTAGCCATATAATTCAAAGAAAGAAGTTGGTTATGCCGGCCTCGAAAATCAAGGTGCTACTTCCTATTTAATTTGAGTTTGCCGCACACATTATACAATATACCTTATTTCAGAAAGGTAGGTGATCTTAATTACTACATCGATCGGTAAATGCTTATAGATAACATAAGGAAACACTTACGTTTTAACTTTTAACGAGGCTTTGTATCATATGTCAACCAGTGAAGTATTGACTATTCATTAGTTTTTACAAAGAAAATTCTAAAAGCCGTCCGCGACCTCGCTTAATCCTTATTTTAAATGGTTCAAGTGGTTGGTATGATCATTTTTGTAAGCTTAGATCAGAAGTGACTACAATCTTTATTTGGTACGAAGTTTGAGGGTACATTAAGGACTGTTTGGTGTTATGTAAAGTGCTGCTGCAAGGCTGTTTGTTAAATGGGTCGGTCAGGTATGAGAAACTAAACCAAAGTTGTTTTTTTATCATCTGCTTAAAATCGTTGTATCCACGGTTTGAACAAACACTATTTTTTGAAAACTATCAATTACAGTAAAAATGAACTTGTGGAGAAGACATTATTGATCCTTCACAATAAGAAGTGGACTGACGGGTTGAAACATGAATGATTTGACACCAATTAAAACCCAATGAGCAGACTGCCAAGGTGAGAATCTTAATCACATAATCAGCATGTTATTGTGTGCCGATAATGATAATCGTCTACAATGTTATACCTCTCCATGAATCCCCTATTTTCTCAAAACTCTTCTTTGTGTTACCGAGAAGTAGGGAGCATATCAGAGAAACTAAAGGATCATTCTTAGCGATCTTTTTGAAACTTTTGGATCACCAGAAACCGTTTCTTCAAGTTGTGCCACTCCAATATGATAACTTTGTCATAATCTGATTCTAAGTTTTCCAGATGTCTTAACCAGACTCCTACACATGATATTTAGGTTTATTGTGCTGAGATTAAATTTTTTGTGTATTCGTGTTTGAGGTAAAAATTATTCTTATTTTTTGGGGATGCAATTGTTTAAAGGGAGCTTGGAATTATAATTGTCTTTTCTGTTGATTTTCTTCAATATATGTGATCATCCTTCCCTTTTATTATTGTGTACCTTACATTGATTGCATCATGCAGATTGTGTATCTGTACTATATCTTTGAGTACCCGCTGCTTAATTGGCCATGGGGAAGTTTCGTTAGCTGTGCCATCAAATATCTGTCTGATGTCTACCATTCTATCATACTCTCAGTTGCTATATGATATTTGTCTTATGTGTAGCTTATAAATGGCTCATTTTTCCTATAGATGATTGGCTTATATCAGGTCTGTGAAATTGTTGTTGGAACAGTGTAACTACTCAAGAATCCATTCTATCACCCTTTGACAATATAGCTCATTGTTTGATTTAACTTGATGACTTTTAAACCTAATCTTCAGATGAACTTGATTGGTTTTGCAGTTTATCATCATTTAAACTCAATGTAAGGTGTTGGACTTTGTCTATACTAAAGTTAATGTATTAAAATGTCTGTTATGTAAGATCATTATAAGAATTTTGTATGTTGACGAAAACATTTGTATCACTACTGCCTTTCGAAAAACAAAATGGAACAGTAATTTGCTTATTTGTAATCATAATATATTGATTTCTTTGCTAAGATAACTTTTTTTCTTGCTAAAGGATCTGAAAAACAAAATCTGGTTACTTTAGTTTGCCTAAGGGTTGGGTCCAATTCGAAAGCACAAGCAGGTGCATAGTAGTCTATTCCTAGGACATAAGATCAGATTGTAACTAATAATGACAACTAATTTTCTTAGTTTGTCAAATATTAAAGAAACAAATCATGAACTTGATACGTAAACAGGTAAGAAGAAACATATTTCTCATGCAGCAACGTCATAATGTCAGGGTCATTTTGTTTCTAACCACATCCAATACTATTTCATGTTTTAGATATTTTGTTTAAAATGTTGTCACAAGGTTAACTTTAATAATTAGTCATGGCATCTAACTTTTAAAACCAACTTTACTTGTATTTAATTTAATTGCATTGTGGATGCTCAAAACCATCCTGTAATGAAAGGTCAATAAAAGTTTGATAGGGAAAAAGGTTGACGTGTAACTTTTAGGTTATTGGAAGAAAATATGTATGTATATCATCATGTGATGTTCTTCGATCAACTAACGCTAAAGATCGTAGATTCACAAGGGATGTCGATAACTCCGATCCGACCCGAATTCGACCCAAGTATATTCGGTTCGGGTTACTCAGATTCAAATTCTAACTCAGAAATCGGTGATGAGACTGCTTTTATACATAGTCTCATCGTCCAAATAGGGCTTAAAATGCATTAAATATCATCAAAATACCCTAATATATGCTTGTGTTTGTTGCTTGTGTATTTTAGGTACGGATATTGAGAAAATGAAAAAATATCACAAGAATCAGTCAAAAACGAACACGGGAAACGAAGCCGCACGATGAACCAAGCCCTAATGAAGAATTTTACAAGAAAACCCTTGAAGATTTGAAGAATTATGAAGAAGGGTCCTCCAATATGGAAGAATTGACACTTTATACTCTTGTATCTTCATAATTACAAGTTTGGTCCCTAAAGTTTGTCAAAATTACAAAAAGGACCCTTAACTTTGAAGAATTGGCAAATTTAGTCCCTTAACAAAACTAAATTGTCAGTATTGGTCCTCCAAGAAGTCAACAAACAAGTCAAAACCTTGAATTATCAAAAAAGTACAAGTTCAGTCCTTGAAAATTGAAGAAATTACATTTCAAGTCCTTATTCAAAGTTTATAAAAGTACTTGTGCCAAAAGTGTCAATCTGCCAAAGTATTCAACAAAGGAAGTGAAGTTTTTGCTGGATATTTACAAAGTGAAGGAAACTAAAACCTTGGGGGGCCGAAGCTGTCAAACATCCCAACTCACCCCAGCCAATCAAGCAGCCATGTCACCACCATCCACCAATACCATCCATCCACCTCACCATCCACCCCACGTCACCTTCCACTCACGGTTTAAACTAATCCTTTTTTAATTTTCCCACCCAAACACATAATTTAAAAACTAATTTCCCCAAAACAGATTAACCACCCACAAATCCACCCATAAACCCTAAAAAATTTCCAGGATAAACATCAATTAAAAAAAGGGGTTTTGGTTAATCCTTTCTAGATCACTGATTAACCTAACCTTAATCCCATCCCCACTCCCAAAAAAACGTCACCTTCATCCTCACATGTCCCTCCAACCCTCCCCTGCCCCACAAAGAAGAAGAAAACAAAATCCTCCAGTCCATCCAACGGCTCTCCTTCATTTCTTGGTCCCAAAGGAGTCTACAAACGATCAAGATCAAGTAAACATAGTTGGCATCTTCACATGGCACCAAAGGGATCACATGAAGGCAAAATTTTGACCAAGATTCAAATTCGTCCAAGGGCTATTCAGGAAATTCATGTATTAGGGTTTTCACATTCTAGATAGTTCTGTAGTCCATTATATAAGGACGTATAGGTTTTCATTTATGCTTGTTCTTTTTTCCTTCTCCTTGGTCAAGACCTTGTAAATCCAGTTTTGTTTAATGAAATGAAATGGTATTGAGTTTGTGACGAGAAACAAAAGAGCCCATTTACTTTCCATTGCATTTTTACATTTTCCAAGTTAAAGTTCATTTTAAGTTTTTGTTTGGTGATTTTAGTTGTGCAATTTTCAAGAATCTGGTCCAAGTGTTTTAAGCTGGTCATATAAGCCTGATAATCTTGTTGGTTATCAAGCTTAAGTGAGGATTAAAGCTCTTGTTGATTTAGTTGTTAGTAAAATTTTCAAAAAAATATATTTAAAAATCAGTTTTTATTTGTTAAATAAGCCATAGGCAGCTTAGGTGATAAGCTGGCTTATAGCTTATTTGTTTTGTGAACAGCAATCTTGTGTTTACCTCCTTTCTTAGCAGGTTTATCATATCCTCCCTTTTAGAAGATATATGGGGTGTGTGTGTCAACAGTGACCACCACCATCAACTCTCTACTTAGCTTACTTGTTCAAAAGTTCAGCACAAGCCACCAGCTTGTGGGAGGTGACTTTTCAGTCACTGTTGGGCCTGGATGTAGGCCCAACAAGGTAGCTTCCTAGTTTCCTTTTTCAGTTTCCAAATATTCTAAATTGTGTGACTTATGTGAAATATGCATGATTCTGTTCTTGGTATGATTATTTAAGTTTGATATTGCTGATATAGGTCTTTTATGCATGTTTAGATAGTATTTAATCAGTTTGGTTAAGATTTGATTTGATTTTCTTTGTAATCTTGATTTTCAGTAATTTAAAGGAGTGTTTGGTTTAGTAGATTAAAAGCTGTTAGGTGATTGAATCTTGGCTTAAAATCAGTTTGACATACTCACTAGGTTGTTGTTAGGTTATATATGCACTTAAGTTTCAGTTTGGTAAAGTTTTAAACACTTGAGCATGCTAAAAAATGGTGCTCACTAGCTAAAATCAGTAACTACCTCTTGTGTCTGATTTTGCAAGAATTTTGCCATCAAATTTGTTAAGCTGCTAGTGATTAGGAGATTTAAGGATTGTTAATTGGTTATATGCTGTTTGGTTGACTTGTGTATGAGATTTGAACCATTGAAATTCACCTTTGTGCTTATAAAATCAGCTAAAATCCCTCAGTCCTAGACCAAGTGTATCAGTAACTCATTTTGGTGATTTGTGTGCATTTTTGTGAAGCAACTTGTTAGATTTTGTGTTGATTGTGACTCCCTATACTCAACTGAGTATAGGGGTGCCCTTTTGTCCATAAAAAACCATCACAAAACCAAGATCAAGCTCCTCTTGATCAATCTTCACAAGTGAAGATATAAGTTTTCTTTGTGTTCATAAAAAATCATACTTGGGCACCTTTTTGATTTCTAAGAGCTCGATTATAGCTTGTTTTTGATTTTAAGCTTGATTTAGAGTAAGTATAAGTCACTGTTCTTGAGTTTTAAAGTAAAAAAAAGAGAAAGTTTAGCAAAAAGCCTCCACAGCCTGGGCTCGAACACTCGACCTGTCGTGCAGGAGTGAAGTGTCTTACCAGTGATCCATGTGACTTTCTATGTCACATGGTCATAAGGTTTAACATTTAAGGGCATTTCATTTTTAGCTTATCAAAACCATCAGCTTATTATTAAGCTGAATTTATCTTATTTGTCTAGTTTTTTTTACTCCTTGCATTTTTCCTTTGTTGATTACTTAATTTAGGACTTTTCTGTTTTTAAAGTTTATTTTTCCCGTATTTAATTAATTTTCTAGGAATATTTTAAGTTTTAATTTTGAAAAGTAATTTAAAAATAGGAAAAGGTATTTTAAAATCTGAAAAAATAGTTTTTAGGTTTTTAATCATATTTTTGAGGTTTACAGCCATTTAAGTTTTCAAAAAGTCTAATTTTTGATTTTATTGGATTTTAAGGTTTTTAACCAACTTTAAAATTTAATATAAAATTATTAAATAGGTTTTAGAAACTTTTGATTGCATTTCTGTCTTAGTTACATTATTTTAGATTTTTGTTATTTTTTTTAGAATTTTTTAGTAAACTTTGAATTTTTTTTAATTATTTTTTAATTATTTTATTATTAAAAATTGAAAGTTTGATTTTTTAAGTTTTTACATTTTTCTTAGATTGAAGACACTTAATTAGGAGTTTTGTAACTTTCCAAATATTTTTAGGACTTTTCAATTATTTCCTAGAATTAATTTAAGTTTTAATTGATTTTAATAGTTTTTAAGTGTTTAAAAATAGTTTTATTTGGTTTTAAAATTTAAAAAAAATACTTTTTAGCTTAACTAGGTTATTTTTGAGGTTTACAAACTTTAAAATCTTGTTTAGGGCTTTTTAATAATTAATTGTGATTTTTAGGGCTTTAATTAGCATTAAAAAGTCATTATCTAATTAATTAAAAGGTTTTAGCAAGTTTGGATTTTTTGTAAACTCTTAGAATATTATTGTGGATTTTTAGTAATTTTTAGGAATTTTTAGGTTAAAATTTTAATTTTTGCACTATTTACGGTTTTGCGTGATCGCCTTTTTTAGTTTAATCCGTCTTAGTAACCGTCTTTCTCTTCTAATCTCATTTCTTTCTTTCTTTCTCAATCATATAATCACAAATCATTAATCAATTCTTAACACAACGCACTAGCCTCCTTGGGAAACGAACTTGAACTTATTTGGTCATTAGTGCTCGGTTTTCCTAAACCGACACTTAATACTTGCCACTTTTGTCATCCTTTTCCTAAAGGGTACAAAATCACTACAATCATTTTGGCGCCGCTGCCGGGGAGGCGTGTTGTGTTTTGATTTGAACATTGTTGTTTTTTATATAGCCATAATTAGTATTTGTATTAGTAGCACTCTACTAATACGTATTATCGGTTTTTCGTTTTTTGTGAATACTATTACTATATTGTATACGTAGAACAATAAATTTACAAGTACTCCAAATACGTGAGAAATCACAACCTTGACTTGGGAGGTCATTACCCAATCATTGTATTCGAATCTCAAACCAAAGAAAAAAGGCAAAAATAGATAAATACTTTCGTGAAGCTCGATTTTGAAAGATACAAACTATAAGGTGGGTATAAGGCGGTTGTATTTCACGACCTAAAGGAAAAAGGCTCTTAAGTGCTTCGCGCCGCCTCGTTTCCTCTGCTTGCTTGTGCGTATTTTGAGATTGAGAGCTAATCGAGGGTTTTGCCGCCCAAAGTATTACTTAAGTATCATATATATTTTCTTGATTTCTATTGATTAAACCCTCTTGAACGATTTGGTGTTCCACCATCGTTCTAAAGTCATCGAAGGCGTTCACTTCACGTGATCATTTTCACTTCTTGAGGCTTCTTTAATCGAGAGATTTGATTAAGGAGGAGATTTGTAGATTTGTGTCTACCTAATACATTCCAAAAATCCAAAAAAAGTAAAAACAATCAAAAACCACAAAAAAATTGAAAAAGTAAAAACACCAAAAAGGATCTTCTTTGCTCGCCTTCTCGTTGTACGTGACGTTTATGCAAACTCGCTCCAAAGCAAGACGTGCTCGTAAACGAAGAAACAAATCAATCACTCCTTCTAGTGAGGAGTCTCCTATTGACGAACCCATCGTAGTGAAAGAAGCACCCATGGCTAATCGAACTATGATGGAGTTGCTTCAAGCACCCACCGAGGGTTATGGAGAAGCGATTGTGATTCCCGCTATTCTTGCGGAGAATTTTGAGGTTAAGACGGGTTTGTTGTCCATGATTCAAAACAACAAGTTTTGAGGTGACTAAAAGGACAACCCTCATAACCACATTCGCCAATTTAATCATCTCACCACCACTTGCAAGTTTAAGGACGTCTCAAACGACTCGATTAAGATGATGCTTTTTCCGTATTCCTTAGCGGGGCCCGCAAAAATTTGGTTAGAGAAAGAGCCACCCAATTCTATATTGACGTGGAAGGATCTCGTTTCAAAATTCGTGAACCAATTTTTTCCGCCCTCTAAGACTACGCACTTGAAAAACGAGATTTCAAAGTTTTCACAAGAGTATAATGAGAGTTTTTCAACGGCTTGGAATAGGTTTAAGGAAATGTTGCACGAATGTCCTCATCATGGTTTTTCCGACTTGCATCAAATTGACACGTTTTACAATGGCTTGAATGATCATGAGCGTGATTATCTTAATGCCGCCGCAGGTGGTAATTTTTTGTGTAAGACGGTCGAGGAAGCATTGTTAATCATTGAGAATAGGTCTAAGGTCTATAGTCCTCGTAGCACGTCGAGTGTTCATAAGACTTCGTCTTCGCCTTCGCCTTCATTGTCACACACCATTGATGCTTGCCAAATCGAGGCAAATTTGGAGAACAAGATTTTTGATAAGCTTAAGGGATTGTTAATTGAGTTTAAAGTTGGTGAACAACCCACTCCCGCTACGGCTAAAGCGGTTGAGGTTTCTTGTATGTATTGTGGTGGAGCTCACGATTACTCCGAGTGCATTACCAACGGTGGTAGCACTTCGAGTGCCTTCGCGGCCGCGGGAACTTAAAACCAAAATGGTCAAGTTCCCCGCACTAATCAATTGACTCCACCGGGTTTTCCACCAAATCAAAATGCTAACAATTATCGAAACAATCAAGTTGGTTACCAAAACAATCAAAGGAACAATTACAAGGGTAATAGCAACTATGGGAATCAAGGAAGTAGTAGCCAATTGCAAAATCAAAATCAAAACCGTAATTTTCAAAACACGAGTCAAGGTCTTCAAAATGTTTACACTAAAGAACTTCCAATGGACTTTTTGAATTACGCTACGGCAAATGATAAGATTTTGGAAAACATTCAAGAGCAATTGGCTAGTCAAGCTAGGGACACGGCTAAAAACACCAAGGAGTTGGCTAATTTTGTGAAGGAAAATCTTAACATGAGAAATGAGTTGAAAAATGATTTTGCTAATCAAATTAGAGGTCAAAACAATAAAATTGAACAAAGTCATGCTAGGCTTGAACAAAGAATTGACCAAAAAGCCGCTAGTCAAGACCTTAAGTTTAATAGTCAAGATGCTAAGCTTAATGCCATTTTATAAGCCGTCATGGGAAACAAAGCCTCTACTTCGGGAAGTTTGCCTAGTAACACCGTTTCAAACCCAAAGGGAGAGATGAAAGTGATTACCACACGAAGTGGTAAGACACTTAAAGAACCGACTCCTCAACCAATTACTCCAACAGTGGAGGAAATTGAGGAAGAACCCGAGGTGGTGGTCGAAAAGGAGCATATCTCAAGCCCACAAAGTACCGCTCATGCCACACCTACGGTCGACCCATTACCAACATTAGAACCCGAGATTCCAAAGGCTATGCCTATGCCCCAACCCACACCACCCTTGCCTTACCCATCGAGACTTAGGAAGGAGAAACGACAAGAGCGCGACAACTACCAATTTGAGCTTTTTATGAAAATGTTTCGTGAGTTGCACCTTAATGTGAGTTTCGCCGATGCCTTGGTCATGATGCCTCGATTTGCCGCTAAATTTAAGAGTATGTTGAACAACAAGGAGAAATTGCACCAATTGTCTAGTTGTTCGTCGGTTTATCTTAATCGCATACCTCAAAAAGTCGGTGATCCCGGTAAATTTTTGATCCCTTGTGCAATCCAAGATATGGAAGAATGCTATGCCTTGGCCGATCTTGGTGCTAGCATTAATTTGATGCCACTTGCAATTTCAAGTCGCCCAATCTTCCTAATCTTACTCCTTCACTAATGTCTATTGAGTTGGCCGACCATTCCACGATTCGTGCATGTGGTTTGGCGGAAGAAGTTTTTGTGAAAGTGGGGAAGTTCTACTATCCCGTAGACTTTATCGTCGTTGATATCCCCACGGATCCTCAAGTTCCTCTTATTTTAGGTCGTTCGTTTTTAGATACGTCTATGGCTTTAATTGATGTTCATGCTAGAAAGATCACCTTACGTTTCAACGACGAGGAACTTGTTATAAACGCAACTCAAAATTCTCAACTTTCTCATGTTTATTCCGTTGCTACCATAAACCTCGTTGATATGATCGACGTGGTTTGCGAGGAATTTTCACAAGAAGTTTTAGGGTTTGGTGATGAAGAACCTAGTGGCAATCCCACTATGTTAGATCCAATTCTTGATAATTCGACACCAACCTTCACTCCATTCGAAGGTGGTGGTTTTACGTTGGAAGAATGCAATGTTCCACGTACTTGTGACGAAGACCTCGACAACGATGAGGACTTCTCGATTATCAAGGATTTTCTTAACGATTTCCCATTTCCTCCACCCGAGGAGGTTATGAGTATCGAGCCCAAATCTTCACTTGAGGAACCACCTATCCTCGAGTTGAAAGATTTACCTCCTCACCTCGAATATGTCTATTTGGAGGAGGACGACAAGTTGCCGGTTATTATTGCGAAGGAACTTTCGAATGATGAAAAAACCGCACTTGTCGATGTTCTAAAGGATCACAAAGGGGTGATTGCGTGGAAGTTATCTGACATTAAGGGGATCGATCCCAAGTTTGGTACCCACAAAATCTTAATGGAGGAGGATTTCAAGCCCACAATCTAAAGTCAAAGGAGGGTGAACCCCAAAATTCACAACGTCATCAAAAAGGAGGTCGTTAAACTCCTTGACGCGGGAATGATTTACCCTATTTCCGATAGCCCTTGGGTGAGTCCTATTCATTGTGTCCCTAAAAAGGGAGGGATGACCGTTGTGCCAAACGATGCCAACGAGTTAATTCCCACTAGACTCGTGACCGGATGGAGAGTGTGCATTGACTATCGAAAGTTGAATGAAGCCACTCGAAAAGACCATTTTCCCTTGCCCTTCATGGACCAAATGTTGGAGCGTCTTGCGGGAAACGATTTCTATTGCTTTTTAGATGGTTTTTCCGGTTACTTCCAAATTCCCGTCGATCCTCGTGATCAAGAAAAAACTACGTTTACGTGTCCATATGGAACGTTTGCCTATCGTAGAATGCCATTCGGACTTTGTAATGCACCGGGAACCTTTCAAAGGTGCATGATGGCTATTTTTCATGATATGATCGAGAAGACGATGGAAGTCTTCATGGATGACTTTTCCGTGTTTGGTAATTCGTTCACTTCGTGTTTGTCGAATCTAGAGAGAATGTTAAAACGTTGTGAGGAAACCAACCTTGTGCTCAATTGGGAAAAGTGTCATTTTATGGTTAAAAGTGGAATCATCTTAGGGCACAAGGTCTCAAAAGCGGGGATTGAGGTAGATCAAGCTAAGGTAGACGTCATCGCCAAATTACCTCATCCCAAAACCGTCAAGGGAGTTAGGAGTTTCCTAGGCCACGCGGGCTTTTATCGTCGATTCATCAAGGATTTTTCAAAGATTTCTCGACCCATTACACATCTTCTTGAAAAAGAGGCACGTTTTGTCTTTGACGAAGATTGTGTATGAGCCTTTGAAATCCTTAAGAGGAAACTTACCGAAGCTCCCATTCTTGTTGCTCCCAATTGGAACCTCCCCTTTGAGCTCATGTGTGATGCTAGTGATTACGCTATAGGGTCCGTTTTGGGGCAACGTCATGATAAGCACTTCTTTCCTATTCACTATGCTAGCAAGACGATGACCGAGGCTCAACTTAAATACACTACAACGGAAAAGGAGTTCCTTGCCGTGGTGTATGCATTTGAGAAATTTCGACCTTATCTCTTCTTAACGAAATGCATAGTGTATACGGACCATTCGGCTATCAAGTATCTCATGGCTAAACAAGATGCAAAGCCAAGATTAATTCGTTGGATTCTCCTCCTTCAAGAATTTGATCACAAAATCGTTGACAAAAAAGGAGCCGAGAATCTAGCGGCCGATCATCTTTCTCGTTTGGAAGATCCTCACCAAAGTGTTTACGAGCCGAAGGAAATCACCGAAACATTTCCGCTCGAGACACTTGGTGTAGTGAATTCTAAGCTTGATTCTTCCACCCCATGGTTTGTGGATTTTGCAAATTACCATGCGGGTAACTTCATCATTAAGGGTATGACGACTCAAGAAAAACGAAAATTCTTTCGTGACGTCAAGTTCTACTTTTGGAACGACCCTTACTTGTTTCGAACTTGTGCGGATCAAATCATCTGACGTTGTGTATTTGGCACCGAAGCTTCTAACATCCTTAGAGCTTGCCATGAGGGACCCACGGGTGGTCACCACGGTGCTAATCTCACGGCTAAGAAGGTGTTTGATGCCGGCTTCTTTTGGCCTACTATTTACCGAGATGCACAAGATCTTGTGAAGTCTTGTGATTCATGCCAACGACAAGGAAAAGCCTCACAAAAAGATGAAATGCCACAAAATATCATCCAAGTGTGTGAGATCTTTGACGTTTGGGGTATAGAGTTTATGGGGCCGTTCCCATCATCTCGTGGTAATAAGTACATCCTTGTTGCGGTTGACTACCTATCTAAGTGGGTGGAGGCCAAGGCCTTGCCCACCAATGATGCTCGTGGGTTAGTCAAGTTTTTGAAGCAACTGTTTTCTCGGTTTGGAACCCCTCGTGCTATCATAAGCGATCGTGGAACCCATTTTTGTAACGACCAATTTGAAAGGGTTCTAAGGAAATATGGGGTTACACATCGGCTTTCTACGGCTTATCACCCACAAACGAGTGGGCAAGTCGAGGTTTCAAACCGAGCGTTGAAGAGGATCTTGGAGAGATCCGTTGGGGAAAACCGACAAACTTGGTCGGATAAGTTGGACGATGCTTTATGGGCCTTTAGGACCGCTCATAAGACGCCCACTGGGTGCACTCCCTATAAGCTTGTGTATGGAAAGAATTGTCATTTGCCTATCGAGTTAGAACACAAGGCTTATTGGGCCCTAAAGCATTGTAATGATGATATGGAGACCGCGGGAAAACACCGGAAAATGCAATTAAATGAATTGGATGAATTGAGGGACATTGCTTATGAAAATTCATTGATTTATAAGGAGAAAACTAAAAAGTTGTGTGATTCTAAAATTAAAAACCGGGTTTTTAACATTGGGGATCAAGTTTTGCTTTTTAATTCAAGATTGAAAATCTTTTCCGGTAAATTGAAATCCCGTTGGTACGGTCCATTCACCGTGACACAAGTGTTTCCGTATAGGACCATCGAGCTAGCTCAAGATGATGGTCCTAACTTCAAGGTGAATGGACATAGGTTGAAGCACTACTTTGGCGGGGAAGTTCCATCCTTGAACTACCTCGACCAAGTCACCTTCCCCAATGATAATTAGTATTGAGGGGATCGAGTCGAGCTCATGACTCGGTAATAAAAAACGAGGTGCCTCGTGGGGGAGTCCCATGCTTATCCTATGTACATATTATCGCTTTCTAATGTAGCTTACGTGTGGGGATTTGTGCCCTTCCAACCTTTGTTCCATGGTTGTTTGTGAATTATGGTTTTTAGATCATGATCTTCACGATTGGAGACTCTCGTGTTCGTTTTATGGGAGCACTCGATCGTTTGCTCTGGAGACATTTCTCAATATCCATGATATATCCTTTTGATGTTCTAACCTTAGGTTATTAACACACTTCATAAACGGCTATTACTTATTGGTTACACCCTTTCCATGCTAGATTAGGCATTCGACTACGTCTCTAGTATGGGGGTGTTTGCACCCCTAGAATCGAAACATTGAGGACAATGTTTAACTTTAGTATGGGGGGGGTGAATAGATACTTGCCTTGCCAAACCTTCACGCTTTCCAAAGTTTATCTTTTTGTTTATCGTTTTTGTTGCAAAATAAGGCTAAAAATGGCCAAATTTTAAATTTTTCTCATGTTTTATAAGTGTTTGAAGACACGAATGTAGGTTTTCCGATGGCGAGAATAAGAGTAATTTTTGACTCGACCGTGCGTGTTGAGCACTTAGCTTTGATTCCTTAACTACACATTAGGCTAAGTCTCTTAAATGAGGACGAGAAATGATAGGGTTAATTATAAGTTACTATGCTAAACGTAGAGTACTCGTATTCTTTCAAAAACTCATGTGTTCTCGTTGTTTGCTTATTCTCCCTTCGCATGTAAATATTTTTTGCTTAATAAATATTGACTTAGCGGTTTAATTAGGATTGTTGGGTTTCTAGTCTTTTCTAGTAGCTTCCGTGTAATTAAATTGGGAAGACATTAAGGTATCGCCAGCGTCACGGTTTTGAAGTATTGGCACCCGAATAATCGAAAGCTTCACCTAATAATAAGATTTCAAGTGCTCACCTAAATCTAGCAAACAATTTGAAGCCCCACAAGGCCTAAAATCTATGCAAAATTGAAAGTGAATCAAGCCTTAATCTTTGAAGCTTTAAAGATCCAAAATTCGCTTTAGCGTGAGGATATACGTCTTTGGCTAATAAAACCACCGATGAGGTGGATAATAAAAGGCAAGGCAAGACCGAAGTCATAATAAAAGCTTCATGGCGAAGTTGAATAAAAGATGGAGGTAAACCAAAGATAATAAGGCCCTTCTGTTAGGGGGCGTATAAAAGTCTTGGTAATAAGTCTCATGTTCAAAACCGTTATAAAACCGTGTTTATCGATTCTTCTTGTCAACTTAATTTTTTAACATCGTTGTCTATTAGGAGGGGTTATTGATTTGATGGTCTTAGTTACACCGTTAGGACTCTATTTTTAGACCTAAATCTCTATTATCGCATAAGTCAAACAATGTATCCTCGTGAAACATTCAAGACAAAATAAAATATAAGAGATACAACTTAGGAATAATGGGAGAATAAGTACGTGATTAGGGCATATGAGTAGTGTTAGCATTACTAACTTATAATGACAATGATCTCGTTGCACGCTTGGCATGGAATTAGGGTGAAAATCGAGGACGATGAAATTATTTCTAACGAAGCATTCACGTGTTCTTATTCTATGAACCTAAACGTCCCATTTTGCGATGAAAATCATACATTATGTCTAAAACGCAAGTAATAGTAATAGTGATAGTAGTAGTGTAGCTAGTTTATCATTTCAATAAGTGAATAAAAATGAATTTTGGAGATGCTACGATACTTTATTCTAGCATTGCGTGAGGGCACGACAATGGTTTAGTATGGGGGAGTGATGAGACTGCTTTTATACATAATCTCATCGTCCAAATAGGGCTTAAAATGCATTAAATATCATCAAAATACCCAAATATATGCTTGTGTCTTTTAGGTACGGATATTGAGAAAATGACAAAATATCACAAGAATCAGTCAAAAACGAACACGGGAAACGAAGCCGCACGATGAACCAAGCCCTAATGAAGAATTTTCCAAGAAAACCCTTGAAGATTTGAAGAATTATGAAGAAGGGTCCTCCAATATGGAAGAATTGACACTTTATACACTTGTATCTTCATAATTACAAGTTTGGTCCCTAAAGTTTGTTAAAATTACAAAAAGGACCCTTAACTTTGAAGAATTGGCAAATTTAGTCCCTCAACAAAACTAAATTGTCAATATTGGTCCTCCAAGAAGTCAACAAACAAGTCAAAACCTTGAATTATCAAAAATGTACAAGTTCAGTCCTTGAAAATTGAAGAAATTACATTTCAAGTCCTTATTCAAAGTTTATAAAAGTACTTGTGCCAAAAGTGTCAATCTGCCAAAGTATTCAACAAAGGAAGTGAAGTTTTTGCTGGATATTTACAAAGTGAAGGAAACTAAAACCTTGGGGGGCCGAAGCTGTCAAACATCCCAACTCACCCCAACCAATCAAGCAGCCATGTCACCACCATCCACCAATACCATCCATCCACCTCACCATCCACCCCACGTCACCTTCCACTCACGGTTTAAACTAATCCTTTTTTAATTTTCCCACCCAAACACATAATTTAAAAACTAATTTCCCCAAAACAGATTAACCACCCGCAAATCCACCCATAAACCCTAAAAAATTTCCAGGATAAACATCAATTAAAACAAAGGGGTTTTGGTTAATCCTTTCCAGATCACTGATTAACCTAACCCTAATCCCATCCCCACTCCCAAAAAAACGTCACCCTCATCCTCACATGTCCCTCCAATCCTCCGCTGCCCCACAAAGAAGAAGAAAACAAAATCCTCCAGTCCATCCAACGGCTCTCCTTTATTTCTTGGTCCCAAAGGAGTCTACAAACGATCAAGATCAAGTAAACATAGCTGGCATCTTCACATGGCACCAAAGGGATCACATGAAGGCAAAATTTTGACCAAGATTCAAATTCGTCCAAGGGCTATTCAGGAAATTCATGTATTAGGGTTTTCACATTCTAGATAGTTCTGTAGTCCATTATATAAGGACGTATAGGTTTTCATTTATGCTTGTTCTTTTTTCCTTCTCCTTGGTCAAGACCTTGTAAATCCAGTTTTGTTTAATGAAATGAAATGGTATTGAGTTTGTGACGAAAAACAAAAGAGCTCATTTACTTTCCATTGCATTTTTACATTTTCCAAGTTAAAGTTCATTTTAAGTTTCTGTTTGGTGATTTTAGTTGTGCAATTTTCAAGAATCTGGTCCAAGTGTTTTAAGCTGGTCATATAAGCCTGATAATCTTGTTGGTTATCAAGCTTAAGTGAGGATTAAAGCTCTTGTTGATTTAGTTGTTAGTAAAATTTTCAAAAAAATATATTTAAAAATCAGTTTTTATTTGTCAAATAAGCCATAGGCAGCTTAGGTGATAAGCTGGCTTATAGCTTATTTGTTTTGTGAACAGCAATCTTGTGTTTACCTCCTTTCTTAGCAGGTTTATCATATCCTCCCTTTTAGAAGATATATGGGGTGTGTGTGTCAACAGTGACCACCACCATCAACTCTCTACTTAGCTTACTTGTTCAAAAGTTCAGCACAAGCCACCAGCTTGTGGGAGGTGACTTTTCAGTCACTGTTGGGCCTGGATGTAGGCCCAACAAGGTAGCTTCCTAGTTTCCTTTTTCAGTTTCCAAATATTCTAAATTGTGTGACTTATGTGAAATATGCATGATTCTGTTCTTGGTATGATTATTTAAGTTTGATATTGCTGATATAGGTCTTTTATGCATGTTTAGATAGTATTTAATCAGTTTGGTTAAGATTTGATTTGATTTGCTTTGTAATCTTGATTTTCAGTAATTTAAAGGAGTGTTTGGTTTAGTAGATTAAAAGCTGTTAGGTGATTGAATCTTGGCTTAAAATCAGTTTGACATACTCACTAGGTTGTTGTTAGGTTATATATGCACTTAAGTTTCAGTTTGGTAAAGTTTTAAACACTTGAGCATGCTAAAAAATGGTGCTCACTAGCTAAAATCAGTAACTACCTCTTGTGTCTGATTTTGCAAGAATTTTGCCATCAAATTTGTTAAGCTGCTAGTGATTAGGAGATTTAAGGATTTTTAATTGGTTATATGCTGTTTGGTTGACTTGTGTGTGAGATTTGAACCATTGAAATTCACCTTTGTGCTTATAAAATCAGCTAAAATCTCTCAGTCCTAGACCAAGTGTATCAGTAACTCATTTTGGTGATTTGTGTGCATTTTTGTGAAGCAACTTGTTAGATTTTGTGTTGATTGTGACTCCCTATACTCAACTGAGTATAGGGGTGCCCTTTTGTCCATAAAAAACCATCACAAAACCAAGATCAAGCTCCTCTTGATCAATCTTCACAAGTGAAGATATAAGTTTTCTTTGTGTTCATAAAAAATCATACCTGGGCACCTTTTTTATTTCTAAGAGCTTGATTATAGCTTGTTTTTGATTTTAAGCTTGATTTAGAGTAAGTATAAGTCACTGTTCTTGAGTTTTAAAGTAAAAAAAAGAGAAAGTTTAGCAAAAAGCCTCCACAGCCTGGGCTCGAACACTCGACCTGTCGTGCAGGAGTGAAGTGTCTTACCAGTGATCCATGTGACTTTCTATGTCACATGGTCATAAGGTTTAACATTTAAGGGCATTTCATTTTTAGCTTATCAAAACCATCAGCTTATTATTAAGCTGAATTTAGCTTATTTGTCTAGTTTTTTTTTACTCCTTGCATTTTTCCTTTGTTGATTACTTCATTTAGGACTTTTCTGTTTTTAAAGTTTATTTTTCCCGTATTTAATTAATTTTCTAGGAATATTTTAAGTTTTAATTTTGAAAAGTAATTTAAAAATAGGAAAAGGTATTTTAAAAATCTGAAAAAATAGTTTTTAGGTTTTTAATCATATTTTTGAGGTTTACAGCCATTTAAGTTTTCAAAAAGTCTAATTTTTGATTTTATTGGATTTTAAGGTTTTTAACCAACTTTAAAATTTAATATAAAATTATTAAATAGGTTTTAGAAACTTTTGATTGCATTTCTGTCTTAGTTACATTATTTTAGATTTTTGGTAATTTTTTAGAATTTTTTAGTAAACTTTGAATTTTTTTTTATTATTTTATTATTATTTTATTATTAAAAATTAAAAGTTTGATTTTTTAATTTTTTACATTTTTCTTAGATTGAAGACACTTAATTAGGAGTTTTGTAACTTTCCAAATATTTTTAGGACTTTTCAATTATTTTCTAGAATTAATTTAAGTTTTAATTGATTTTAATAGTTTTTAAGTGTTTAAAAATAGTTTTCTTTGGTTTTAAAATTTTAAAAAATACTTTTTAGCTTAATTAGGTTATTTTTGAGGTTTACAAACTTTAAAATCTTGTTTAGGGTTTTTTAATAATTAATTGTGATTTTAGGGCTTTAATTAGCATTAAAAAGTCATTATCTAATTAATTAAAAGGTTTTAGCAAGTTTGGACTTTTGTGAACTCTTAGAATATTATTGTGGATTTTTAATAATTTTTAGGAATTTTTAGGTTAAAATTTTAATTTTTGCACTATTTACGGTTTTGCGTGATCGCCTTTTTTAGTTTAATCCGTCTTAGTAACCGTATTTCTCTTCTAATCTCATTTCTTTCTTTCTTTCTCAATCATATAATCACAAATCATTAATCAATTCTTAACACAACCACTAGCCTCCTTGGGAAACGAACTTGAACTTATTTGGTCATTAGTGCTCGGTTTTCCTAAACCGACACTTAATACTTGCCACTTTTGTCATCCTTTTCCTAAAGGGTACAAAATCACTACAATCAATCGGGTCAATCGACTAACCCGAATTCAAAATCGAATCGGATATTGGGTATGAAAGTTTTGTTTAACTCGAGTTCGGATCAACCGAATTGATTCGAATAAGATTTTTATTTTGTTTTATGTATTTTTAAATAATATTTATATAATTTCTATTTAAAAGAGTAAAAAAAGTTTTTTTTTTAATGTTTTACCCTTATTCAGTCTGAACCGGCTCAAATATACCCGACTTGAGTAGAAATGAACTCGACTATCCCGAATCGAAATAAGATCAACACGAATAACAACACATGATTTCAAGTTTTGATTTGATTAAAATATACGTGTTTAACTCATAAGTAAGTTTCATATTGTTATTCGTTACTTCTAGCCCGTACTTTTTTTTTCACCATAACGTGAATCATTTTGTTTGATACTTCGATATCTTATCTGATCGTTATTGCTACACTTACATCAATAACTAAGGGCCTGTTTGTTTAGTATTTCTATTAAGTCTTGTAAAATTAAAGTGTCTGTAAAAATATATGTTGTCTGTTTGTAAACGGATATATGACTGTTTGTTTTGTGTGCTGAATATAGAGTCTGAATCAGATAATTTTAATATTGTGTCCTTTTAAATTAGTTAAGTGAGGGAGTTAGAGGGTAAATATGTAAAATAAAGATAATAAGTCATGACTTAATACAGAAAGCACCCTCCTGCTGACTTTTTCCAGAAAGTCGTTAGTTTATTTTAAGCACAAAACAAACAAACTACTTATAACTTAATCCATATTCCTATTTTTTAATTAAGACTTTATAAGTCCTTATCAAACACTACCTAAGACTCTTCTATGCATTGCAATATTGCATTAATACGAACATTAAAAAAATCTATCATTTATTTTATTTTTTATTATTAGATACGAATCATTAATTTCATACATAAACATAATCAATGACAAATATTATTAAAGTAGCCCGCTCAGGCACGTTATGTGCGTGACTGTTAGTTCTATTTCAAATAAAATTATGAAAGTAGTTCGCTCATTAAAAGTTGAGTGTTCTCGCATGAAGAAATTGTATATTAAAATATATTTAGATGATTATCTTTTGTAAAATGCAAAACATTTTAATGAGATAACTAATCAAACAAGGTGCTTTTTTTAAAGACACGTAAAGTCGCGGTTCTTTATGTTAGAAGTATGTTTAGATAACAATGTTTGTTTTTCAGGAAATTTGACAACTTGCACGTATGGAGAAGCTGACTTTCTACAATTAATATTTAATTTAGCAAATATGTAAAAATATTTTTTTCATGTGTTCCCATAATTCTTAACCATCGTTAGGTACATTGATGTTCTATTTCGCATTTGAACTAAAAGCACATGCTTAAAAATCTTTTTAGTATATGTATAATTTTTTAACACCAATATTTATCTAAGAAAAAATATAAACAACAATTATGAGTCAAGCCCATCCATCAAGCAGGCTTAACCACAACTGTAATACATAATGACCATTATTTTTGCAAGGCAAATTA